>CM053332.1:30133955-30161836 GCA_028583605.1 Dastarcus helophoroides
GTTTACAAATGAAATTTTGAGAAAAAGTCAAGATTTCGAAATAAGTTTGAAATAAGTTCGAAATTAGACACACAAGACAAAATGTAAGCAAAATGAAAATTTTAAATTTACAACTGAAATTATTGAAAATTTGAAAACATTCCTATTAATGATCAAATTTCCAAAAAATCTCGACATTTCAGGTTTAATGATTACGCATTAAATATTTCAAAAAGGAGGTCTTAACAAATGATAAAATTTTGAGTTGACAATCCAAATTATTAAAAATTGATAAAAATTTATTAGGTCAAATTACAAAAAAACTCGTTTACAAAAAAATTTAGGTTTCATTCTGAGTAATTAAAATGTTTGACAGGTAAAAATTCAAAAAAAAAAATTGAATTCAAAATCGAAATGTTAAGCAAAATATTTTGGCTTTTTATTCTCGAAATTTCGAGTTTAAACTTCAAATGACCTTTTTCTCTAAATATCACGTTTAAACTCGATTTTGTTTACAAAGGTACACATTTTTATCTTTCTAAAGTTTAATTTTCTTCTCAAAAGGGCGCAAATAGCAATTTTTAACTTGTAACTTTAAGAAACGTTTTATAAAAAATGTGGGTTAACATTCAAAATTGAATGAAATAAGAATAATTAAAATGAAGGTACAGATTCTCACCGTGCGATATGACTCCTTCCTCTAGCAGCGCCTGCCACATTCCAGCGGCTTGAGCTCTGGTTTGTATGCTGGACGACACGCTCAGCAACCAATCGACCAATTCCGTACCCGGAGCGCACCTCCTTACGAGCCTACCTGAGACCTTCCTGTCTTTTAAACAAGTATTTTGCGCTGCAACAGAAATTCGAATAAACACCCTTTCGCACGTATGATAAATTGAACCATAAATCACAAAATTATTAAGCAGTCATGTTTTGAACTTTGCGCTATAATGCTGAACATGCAAAGGGACTTTGGTGCAAAGTTTCCGCTCGCTAAAGCCAAAATTTATCTGGACATCGTGCAGTTTTGGCGTGATTTATTAAGAAGATGGGAATTTATAACCGCCGTCGGCGAATCGGCGCCATTTGTTTTTAACGTTTGCGTTTCGAATGCTCAAAATTGATTAAAAGCAGAAACGAAAGCCCCCTTGTGTAAATCAAAAGTTACCGCCTTTTGACTCAATTGATTGGGGGTCTTTAACGCTATAAAAAATGTATTTTAAGCCATTGCTCTCTTCTGGATTCGTGGTTAACAAAATTTGTACTCTAAAGAGACCTGAGGCAATAATTAGCTTTCTTCCTTTCTCTTTATGAGAAAAATTTGATAATAATCTAGCTATTAGCGCCTTTTCTAATTCCTAAATCTACAATATGCTTCAAATACTTGGTGGATAGACACAAATAAAAATTTATTTGGCGCGTCGTGTTGGCCACAAATCACATTAATATAAATTTGTGTTGTGCGTTGATTTGACAAAAATAGTGAGGTTATGCTCACGCTCTTGCCTTAAGGTGGATCCACATCAATAAAAATTTATGTTGTGCGTTGTATTTGACACAAATAGTTAAGTTACGTCCACAATTTTTGCCTTATTATGAAAGGTTTCCGCATTGCATTCGAAGAGTTTACGAGGCAAACCAATTCGGTGATGCAGCACAAAATGCCACAAAATAACATTGAATTTTTTATCTAAATTGCAAAATACAACGCACAACACACATTTTTACCGGTGTGGGTCGAGCACTATCGTCAAAGGTTATTTGTACCACATTTTGAAGGGTTTACACTGACACTAATGAATTCTTTAGTCGCGCAACACACAAAATAAAAATTTACGCCGCAAAATAATTCACATTGCGTAAAAAATATTTTTTTTAACAACAACAACAAAATAACTATATGAAAATTATTTTTTTTTAATTTCAAAATACAACGCACAACATAAATTTTTATTAATGTGGATCCAGCTTTAGATTTGGAGATTTGTAGGGAGATCACGCTTTCTCAAATTTGTAACCTGGCAAGGAAAAATATTGCACATTTTAAGCTGGATCCACACCAACGTGTGGATTTGTCACAAATAGTTGTGTTATATTTACGAGTTTCGTACTGTATTTGAAGAGCTTAGGACGCACACAAATGAATTCGACAGGATAACAAACAAAATAACTATTTATTTAATGACCTTAACAAATTTGTTTTTTAAATTTCAAAATATAACGCACACATCTTTATCCTTGTGGATCCGGCTTTACATTCGGATTTTAAAAAAGTACAAATTCGGATTAAAAAAAGGATGAATTACTCACTCAGTAGAAGTATCCTAAGCGCCCATCCGATTCGCCCTATCATTGTGCTGGGCGCCTCCGTGATGGGTTCAGCTGGGTTAGGTTGATCCGGCGACATGGATCTTCTAGGTGGTGGGGACACAGGTTGTTGCATTGTACCACCTTTCACGCCGCTTCCGAAACCTCAACAGGAAACATTACTCTCAATATTGCTTCCATTGGACACATTTCTTCTATTTTATACCCCTTTCTATACCCCCTTCTCCAAAGATACTAAATTCACTAAAGATTCTTTGACATGATACTCTACTGCAATGTTTCCCAAACTTTCGACATCTGTGCACCTTTCAAAAAATTTTTCGTAATGTTAAGTATCCCTCGTTAAAAAATTGTATCCTTACTAATATATTGTAACGAAATGTAAATGGTAGAATTTAGTTCGTAAGAAAATTGTGTAGAAAGATCTGGTAAGGGAAAGCGGCTGCGATAATAAAGCAAACGACAGATAAGCGTTCCAGAAATTTCGGCCAACGATAAGCCTTATCTGCCGAAAACTTCTAGAACCTGGGAGCCAAAACTATATAAGGTGGTCGCCTTTCCCTCGAGTCAGTTAGAGTCAGTCAGTATAAATAGTGAGTTACTACTCAAAAGTAAATAAGTGAGTTCATTATTCAGTTGCAGTGTTCCGAAATTTGTTTCGTAATAAAGTGGATATTATTCAATTCACGTGTTAATAATCAATTCGAACCGATAGGCCCGTAACGATATAAAGGAGGAAATGTGTCTGTCTGTTAGTCTGCTGAACGTATCAACGAATTTAAACAAAACATCATTCTGCAATCTGCACGAACTCTTTAAAGCTGTGCAAGTTTAGTTAGCTCTGTAACGTTTATCCAATCAATTTTTAATTTGTGAGTCTCTAAGACCGTCAGGTGCCTACCAAATTCTTCCCCTACGCCTGGGGGTACGCGTAGCACATTTTGGGAAGCACAGCTCTAATGGCATAACTAGGAACGAATTGAGCCTTGCGCGAGAAACTTGTTAGGGCCCCCTATTTCTCAAACCTTGTCTCAAATTTCGAGTCTACAGTTAAATTATTTCTAGAAGATTCAACTGTTTTTCGATTTATTTAATCTCATTTTTTTATTGCCACGTTTTCTCATAATTTCCTGCTTACTTCCAATTTTTACTTTTTTTTTAATGTTCCCAATAAAATCTAAAAGTCAAGGATTCTTTCTTCTAAATTTTTAACCTTTTTTCATTTTCGACATTAACATTAAAGTATTTTTTTCCCGAAATAATTTTGAGAAAACAATTTTCTGCAATCTGCACGAACTCTTTAAAGCTATGCAAACTGAGTAGGTTTTGTTACGTATCCCATCAGTTTTTGATTTTTTTTATAGTTTCTCTCTAAAGATGACTGGCTGTCGAAACGCGTTAGAGCAACCTTTGTTGTGTTTTTTAATATTTCTTGGTTTCAGGGGACAAGTTCTGTATTTCAGTTTTTCAATCAGTTTTTAATTTTTGAGGCATGTAAAGCCGCTCGGTGCAGCCCCCCCCCCCCCATCAAACTCTTTCCGTACCCCTGAGGATACGCGTACCATACTTTGGGAAACACTGCTCTAATGTAAACAGTGGATTACGCCAGCAAATAGTTTGGCCTTGCACGAGGAACTTTTCAGAGCCCCCTATTTCTCAAACCTTTCCTCAAATTTCGAGTCTAAAATTAAATTCTTTCTAGAAGATTCAACTGTTTTTCAATATATTTAATCTTGTGTTTTTATTGCTACGTTTTCTCCTAATTTCCTGCTTACTTCAAATTTTTACTTTTTTTTTAAGTATCCCCAATAAAATCTAAAATTCGAAAATCTTTTCTTCCGAATTTTTCACATATTTTTTTAACTTCAACCTTAACATTAACATAATTTTTTTTCCTGAACCAATTCGTTAATTTTGGGAAAGAATAGTCTGCAAATTTTGCCTTTTTTATCTAAATTTTTGGTCTAACCCTCCCTTTTTGAATTTTTAAGGATTTGGCTACAATTCTTGTTTAAATTTCGAAATTGTTTGAAATTTTTAATTTGTTCTGTAACTTCGACATGAATATCTCTTTTATCGAAATTATTCAACTGTTTTTTGGTATATTTAATTTCGTTTTTTTTTAATTTTTACCTTTTCTCATAATTTTCTGCTTACTTCAAATTTTTACTTTTTTTTAAGTATCCCCAATAAAATCTAAAATTCGAAAATCTTTTCTTCCGAATTTTTGACATATTTTTTTAACTTCAACATTAACATTAACATAATTTTTTTTCCCGAACCAATTCGTTAATTTTGGGAAAAAAATATTCTGCAAATTTTGCCTTTTTTATAAAAATTTTTGGTCTAACCCTCCCTTTTTGAATTTTTAAGGATTTGCCTACAATTCTTGTTTAAATTTCGAAATTGTTTGAAATTTTTAATTTATTCTGTAACTTCGACATGAATATCAACATAAATAATACTCTTTTCTCAAAATTATTCGTTGATTTAATTTTTTTTCCCGAACCAATTCGTTAATTTTGGGAAAAAAATATTTATAAATTTTGCTTTTTTACCAAATGTTCAGATTAATCTTCTCTTTTTGAAGTTTTAGGGATTGGGCTACAATTCTTGTTTAAATTTTGAAATTGTTTGTTAAATTTGTTCTATAACTTTAACATGGACTATTCTCTTGAAATAATTCGTTAGTTTTGAGAAAAAAACTTCAAATTTTTTCTTGAAACGTTGTCTCTTTAATCAAAATGTTTGGTCTTTTTTTTTCCTTTTGATTTTTTAGGGATTTGACTATAATTCTTATTTAAATTTCGAAATTGTTTAAAATTTTTAATTTCTTGTATAACTTTGACATGAACATTAACATAAAACTTTTTTTTCGAAAAAAAATTCCTATTTTTTTTTGAAATTTTTTCTCTTTTATGATAGTTTTGGTCTACTCTTTTCTTTTTGCAATTTTAGGGATTTGGATACAATCCCTCTTTGAATTTCTAAATTTGAAAAAAAATGTAAACTCGATATTAAAGTATTTGTTTTGTTTGCATTTTTTTAATTTCGAATTTAGACACAAAATTTGGGATTGGATTTTTTAAAATAATATATTTCTTTTAAGGATAAAATATTATAGTTATTTTAAAAGAATCCCGAAGTGTCGAATTTTTCCTCCAAATTTGGAGTGTCCATATTCATATCCATATCCATAACCACATCCAAGGATAAAATAGTACAGTTATTTAAAAAGAATCCCGAAGTGCCGAGTATTTCCTCCAAATTTGGAGTGTCCATATCCATCTTTGATTTTTACTTTATTTTTTTTTTATTAAAGTAGGCTAACTTGAACTTTCTACATTTTCTGGAAATATTAACATTTTTTAGAAATTTAAACTTTTTATCAAGACTTTATAAAGACATTTTTCGAAATTTTTACTTTCTTAACAATTTTCGAATTAGCTCAAAATTTTAAGTTTTTATGAAAATTTCGACATTTTTCAAAATTTCGTCTAATTTTTGAAAATTTTGCTTTTTCAGAATTTCGACATTTTTTGAAAATCTACTTTTACTTCCGAAAATTTGAAAGTATTTGAACATTTTTTTAAATTCGTATTAAAAAAAAAAGTTAATTATTATGAAAATTTTATTTTTCACAAAATTTAAAATTTTTTCGTCAATTGAGGCGTCGTTTTTTAAGTTTTCGATTTTTTTTTTTGAAAAATTTTAACTTTTTTCAAAATTTCGACTTCAAAATTTCGAAATTGGTTTTCAAAATTTAGAGTGGAAATTCGACATTGTTTTTTTAACAAATTTTGATTTTTGGCTAGAAATTTTGATTCAAGAAAATTCCATTTTTCCCCTAAGATTTTGTATTTGTTTCCTAAATTTTCAGTCTTGGAAAATTTGCAATTTTTTTCGAAATTTTTGGTTTGTTTTAAGACTTCTGAAGGTAAACATTTCAGTATTTTCTGTCCTTTATGATTGTAAATTCACAATCTGGTGGTTTTAATTTTTTTTCCAAAATTTCCACTTTTAAACATGAAATTTTAACTTTTTTGAACTTCTATCTAAAAGCTTACTTTCTTAAATTTTTGGTTTAAATCAAAGTTTTTCTTCCATTTTTGTTTAAAATTATCACACAGTGTTTTCTAATCTGTTAAAAATTTAATATTTTGAAATTTAGTCATTAAAAATGTTGATATTTTACAAGAATTCTTTTACAAATTCTGAGTTGTTTCCCAAATTTCGATGTTTTCACTTAATTCCAAGTTTACACCTTCAATTGTTGCACTTTTCTTGGAACTTCATTTTGCAAGACCCAATTCTCAACCTAAAAAAGTAACCGAACATCTAAATTTGTGGATGAAGCTACTGCCGAAGAAAAAGTCAATAAAAAATGAACCAAATTATTTTTGGAAATTGAATTTTTTTTAGAAATTTCGATTCTTAACTGAAAATTTTAACTTTTTCTCAAAACAGGTTTAAGTAAGAAATGTTATTAGTAAATCACCAAATCAGAAGAAATTGGCCTTAATTTCGACATTTTTTTTAGAAATTTCGATTCTTAACTGAAAATTTTAACTTCTTCTCAAAACAGGTTTAAGTAAGAAATGTTGTTAGTAAATCACCAAATCAAAAGAAATTGGCCTTAATTTCGACATTTTTTTTTAGAAATTTCGATTCTTAACTGAAAATTTTAACTTTTTCTCAAAACAGGTTTAAGTAAGAAATGTTGTTAGTAAATCACCAAATCAGAAGAAATTGGCCTTAATTGCGACATTTTTTATTAAAATCAAGTCAAGTTTTCAGCTCTTTTCATAAATATTTCGACCTTAGGCTCTTCTGATTTACTATTTAAAAATTTCGGTTCTTTTCTCAAAATTCCAAGTATCCATTTTTAATGCTTATTTTTTTGTTTCGTTTTACAATTTTTCTCTCGAAATTAAGTATTTTGATTTTCCAGATATATTAATTTTCTTTTTCAAGTTTTAAATTTAAAGAACTCTGTAGGAAAAGTCTCATGGGAAAACAACTGCAATACTGATGAATCACCAAATATACAACTTTCTAGCACTTGCCTGAGGATCCCCAAGCGCACATTTGTGAATGTTAGAGAATGTTTCGGGGCCAAAAAATAGGATTACTGATGAAGTACTAAATTCTTAACGTTTTGGCTCAAAATTATTTTGAGCAGGATTCTCCATGAGAACATTTGCGAATTTTAGAGAGGATATCATGGGAAAACGATTACAATACTCATGAAACACCAAATAATCAATTTTTTACCCCAACATTTTTTTGCCTTTGGACCTCCAAGCGCACATTTCTGAATTTTAGAGAATTTTACGTGACCAAAGAGTTGGAATACCGATGAAATGCTAAATGCTTAAGGTTTTACTCAAAATTATTTTGGTCAAGATCCTCTATGATAGCATTTGCAAATTTGAAATATTTCATACCAAAACAATTACCAGATGCACATGAGTCTCCAAGAAGAGCAGGTTTCGTGACGAAACAATTCAAATACTGATGATGTCAATGTCAACATTTTACCTCAAAATTATTTTGATCGGGATCCCCTATGATAATATTTTCAAATTTTAGAGCAGTTTTCATGGGAAAACAATTGCGATAATGATGAATCACTCAATACCCAACTTTTTAACTTGATGGTATTTTGCCTGTGGACCTCCAAGAGCACATTTTTGAATTCTACAGAATTTTTCGTGACCAAATAATTGAAATACTGTTGAAATACTAAATGCCCAACGTTTTAGCTCAAAATTATTTTGATCAGGATCCTCTATGAAAACATTTGCAAATTTTAGATATTTCGCGCCAAAACAATTACCAGATGCACCACCAATTACCTAGCTTTTTAGTATAACATTTTTATTGCCTATGAGTCTCCAAGAAGAGAAACTTTCGTGGCAAAACAATTAAAATACTGATGAGCTGGCAAATGTCAACGTTTTACTTCTAAATTATTTTGATCAGGATTCGCCATGACAATATTTTTAAATTTTAGAGAAGATTTCATGGGAAAACAACTGCGATAGTGATGAATCACTCAATACCCAACTTTTTAACTTGATAGTATTTTGCCTGTGGACCTCCAAGAGCACATTTGTGAATTCTACGGAATTTTTTGTGACCAAGCAATTGAAATACAGTTGAAATACTAAATGCCCAACGTTTTAGCTCTTTAGCTCTTAGCTTATTTTGATCTGGATTCTCCATGATAACATTTGCGAATTTTAGAGATTTCATGCTGAAACAATTACCAGATGCACCACCAAATACCTAAATTGATAGCATAACATTATTTTGCCTATGAATCTTTAAGGAGAGAAGGTTTCGTGGCAAAACAATTAAAATACTGATGAACTAGCAAATCTCAACATTTTACCTCAAAATTATTTTGATTAGGATCCGCCATGACAATATTTGCAAATTTTAGAGTAGTTTTCATGAGAAAACAATTGCGATAGCGATGAACCACTCCGTACCCAACTTTTTAACTTGATAATATTTTGCTTGTGCACCTCCAAGAGCACATTTGCGAATGCTACAGAATTGTCTGTTACCAAACAATTGGCAAACTGATGAACTTCTAAATTCTTAACATTTTAGCTCAAAATAATTTTGACTATAATCCTCCATGGGAACATTTGCTCATTTTAAAGGTTTAACGGAAAAACATTCGCCATCAAATACTCAATTTTTATCACAACATGATTTTACCTAAAATTTTCTAATCTTTGAGAAGAGAATATTTCGTAATAAAACGACTAAGGTACTGATGGACTATCAAATGCCAAAAGGTTTAGCTCTAAATTATTTCGATCAGAATCCTCCATGAGAACATTTGCGAATTCTAAACAATATTTAATGGGAAAATAACTGAAATACTGATGAACGAGCTTTCAACTTTTCAACATAATATTATCGTGACTATGGACCTCCATAAGCACATTTGTGAATATTAGAAAATTTTTCGTGAAAAATCATTAAACCACTGATGAACTACTAAATGGCCAACGTTTTAACTCAAAATTATTTTGCTCAGGGTCCTTCATGAGAACATTTGCGAATTTTAGAGAGGATATCATAAGAAAACGATAGCAATACTGATGAAACAACAAATACTCAACTTTTTACCCCAACATTATTTTGCCTTTGGACTTCCAAGCGCACATTTCTAAATTTTAGAGAATTTTGGAGAATTTTACGTGACCAAAGAGTTAAAATACTGATGAAGTGCTAAATGCCTGAGGTTTTACTCAAAATTATTTTGATCGGGATCCTCCATGATAACATTTGCGAATTTTAGAGATTTCATGCTAAAACAATTACCAGATGTACCACCAAACACTTAAATTCTTAGTATAACAGTGTTTTGCCTACAATTCCTTAGGAAGAGAAGATTTCGTGGCAAAACAATTAAAATACTGATGAACTAGCAAATGTCAACATTTTACCCCAAAAATATTTTGATTAGGATCCGCCATGACAATATTTTCAAATTTTGGAGTAGTTTTGATGGGAAAACAATTGCGATAGTGATGAATCACTCAGCACACAACTTCTTAACCTAATAGTATTTTGCTTGTGGACCTCCAAGAGCACATTTGTGAATTCTACAGAATTGTCCGTTACCAAACAATTGACATACTGATGAACTACTAAATTCTCAACGTTTTAGCTTAAAATAATGTTGACTATAATCCTCCATGGGAACATTTGCGAATTTTGGAGGTTTCACGGAAAAGATTCGCCACCAAATATCAAACAATTGCCAGATGCATTACCAAATACCCAATTTTTTACCATAACATGAGTTTGCCTAAAATTTTTGAATTCGGAGAAGAGAATATTTCGTGGCAAAACGGCTAAGGTACTGATGGACTATCAAATGCCAAAAGGTTTAGCTCTAAATTATTTCGATCAGGATCCTCCATGAGAACATTTGCGAATTCTAAACAAGATTTAATGGGAAAATAACTGAAATACCGATGAACCAGCAAATAATCAACTTTTCAACATAATATTATCGTGACTGCGGACCTCCATAAGCACATTTGTGAATATTAGAAAATTTTTCATGAACGAACCATTAAACTACTGATGAACTACTAAATGCCCGACGTTTTAACTCAAAATTATTTTGCTCAGGGTTCTCCATGAGAACATTTGCAAATTTAGGAGATTTCATGCCAAAATAATTACCAGATGCACATGAGTATCCAAGAAGAGAAGGTTTCGTGGCAACACAATAGAAATACTGATGAACTAGCAAATGTCAATATTTTACCTCAAAATTATTTTGATCAGGATTCGTCATGACAATGATTTCAAATTTTAGAGAAGATTTCATGGGAAAACAACAGCGATAGTGATGAACCACTCAATACTTAACTTTTTAACTTGATGGTATTTTGCATGTGGACCTCCAAGAGCACATTTGTGAATTCTACAGAATTTTTTGTGTCCAAACAGTTGAAATACTGTTAAAATACTAAATGCCCAACGTTTTAGCTCAAAATTATTTTAATCAAAATCCCCTATAAAAACATTTGCGAATTTTAGATATTTTACGCCAAAGCATGTACCAGATGCATCACCAATTACCTAGGTTTTTAGTATACCATTTTTTGGCCTATGAGTCTTCAAGAAGAGAAGGTTTCGTGGCAAAACAATTGAAATTCTGATAAACTAACAAATGTCAACATTTTACCTCAAAATTATTTTGATCAGGATTCGTCATGACAATATTTTTAAATTTTAGAGTAGTTTTCATGAGAAAACAATTGCGATAGCGATGAACCACTCAGTACCCAACTTTTTAATTTGATAATATTTTGCTTGTGCACCTCCAAGAGCACATTTGCTAATGCTACAGAATTGTCTGTGACCAAACAATTGGCAAACTGATGAACTTCTAAATTCTCAACATTTTAGCTCAAAATAATTTTGACTATAATCCTCCATGGGAACATTTGCAAATTTTAAAGGTTTAACGGAAAAACATTCGCCATCAAATACCAAATAATTGCCAGATGCACTACCAAATACCAATTTTTATCACAACATGATGTTGCCTAAAATTTTTCAATCTTCGAGAAGAGAAGATTTCCAGGCAAAACGACTAAGCTACTGATGAACTATCAAATGCCCAAAGGTTTAACTTAAAATTATTTGGATCAGGATCCTCCATGAGAAAATTTGTGAATTCTAAAGAAGATTTCATGGGAAAATAACTGAAATACTGATGAACAAGCAAATAATTAACTTTTCGACATAATAGCATTTTGAGTGTGGACCTCCAAGAGCACGTTTATGGACATTAGAAAATTTTTCGTGCCCAAACAGTTAAAGTACTGATGAACTACTAAATGGCCAACGTTTTATAATTATTTTGCTCAGGGTCCTCCATGAGAACATTTACGCATTTTAGAGGTTTTATGGTAAAACAATCGCCAGATTTACCACCAAATACTCAACTTTTGAACGCAACATTATTTTACCTAGGATTTTTCAATTTCTAAGAAGAGAATATTTCGTGGCAAAACGACTAAGATACTGATAAACTACAAAATGCCCAACCATTTAGCTTCAAATTATTTTGATAAGAATCCTCCATGAGAACATCGCAAATTCTAAAGAAGATTTCATGTAAAAATAATTGAAATACTGATGAACCAGCAAATAATCAACTTTTCAACATAATATTATCGTGACTGTGGACCTCTATAAATACATCTGTGAATATTTAAGAATTTTTTGTGACCAAACCATTAAACTACTCATGAACTACTAAATGCCCAACGGTTTAACTCAAAATTATTTTGCTTTGGGTCCTTCATGAAAACATTCACGCATTTTAGAGGTTTTATGGGCAAACAATCGCCAGATGCACCATTAAATACCCAGCTTTTTAACGCAGCATTATTTTGCCTAGGATTTTCCGCTCTCCAAGAAGAGAATATTTCATGACAAAACGATTGAGATACAGATGAACTACAAAATGCCCAACGATTTAGCACCAAATTATTACAATCAGGAGCTTCCATGAGAATATTTGTGAATTCTCGAAAATATTTCGTGGGAAAATAACTGAAATATTGATGAACCACCAAATACTCAACTTTTTACTATAATGTTATTTTGACAGTGGACCTCCAAGAGCACATTTCTAAATATTAGAGAATTTTTCGTGATCAAACAATTGAAATACTAATGAACTTCTCAATACTCAACGTTTTAGCTCAGAATTATTTTGATCATGATTCTCCCTTTGCGAATTCTGGATGCACCAACAAATATCCAACTTTTTAATGCAATACTATCTTGCCAAGGATTTTCCAGTCAAGAAGAGAATATTTCGTGGCAAAACATTTAAGATACTGATGAACTACCAAATGTCCAAAGTCTTAGCGCCCAATTATTTTGCCTATGGACCTCCAAGAGTCAATTTTTAAATTCTAGAGAAGATTATGTGGAAAAATAACCGAAATACTGATGAGCCATCAAATAATCAACTTTTTAACATATTATTATTTTAACCGTGGGACTCCAAGAGCACATTTGTGAATACTAAAGAAGTTTTCGTGATCAAACAACTGAAATACTGATGAATTACTAAATGTTCAACGTTTTGGGTCAAAATTATTTTGATCATAATTCTACATTTTCGATCGGGCTTCAAATATTTAAATTTTTAACACAGTAAATTTTTAACACAGTAAATTGATGATGAAACGTCTATTCATGTTAAAATTTCTTTATTTTTCTTTTTTATATTTAAAAAAAATTTTTTATTTTTAAATATTTCTTCCTCATTGTTCCCTTTCCATGTTATGTACTGCTGACGAGCTCAAATGAGAGCGAAACATCGATGTCCAGTGCTACAACCTTTTTATATATTTTTTTATATTTTCCTAATTTATCAAAAAAAACAAAATTTTTATTTTTTCCATATCTAATTTTTTGGTCTCCTATTTTTCATTATTCCTATTCTATGTAAAATAAACTAACCTCTTAATTTGTGAACTGTCATGAAGTGACGTTTTCAATAAATTTAAATATCACGTAGACGCATTTCAAAAACTGTTTAGAAAATTGTCAACAAACCAGAAAAATTTAAATATTTCCAAACTGGGCCGAAGAAATGTTAAATAAATTGAAAAAAACATCTACATTTTCGAATTTGGGATATTTGGTGGAAAAGCAATTGCCAGATACCCCACCAGTTATCTAAGTTTTTAACATAACACTATTTTGCCTAAGATTTTCCAGTTGCCAAGAGGGGAATATTTCGTAGGAAAACAATTACCAGAAGCACCACCAAATAGCAAACGTTTTACCACAACATAATTTTGTCTAGAATTATGAAATCTCCAAGAGAGAACATTTTGTGGCAAAACAATTGAGATACTGATAAACTACTAAATGTCCATGGTTTCTGCTCCAAATTTTTACCCATGGCCTCCAAGAGTCCATTTTTGAATTTTAGAAAAGATTACGTGAGAAAATAACCTAAAAATTGATGAACTGCCAAATACTCAATTTTTGTACATATTATTATTTTGATTATGGGCCTCCAATAGCACATTTGTGAATATTAGAGAATTTTTCGTGATCAAACAATTAAAATACCAATGAACTACCCAATGCTCAACGTTTTAGCTCAAAATTATTTTAATCATGATTCTCCATTTGCGAATTTTGGATATTTGATGGGAAAACAATTGCTGGATGCACCACCAAATATCCAACTTTTTAATGTAATTACTGTTGTGCCCAGGATTTTCCAGTCATCAAGAAGAGAATATTTCGTTGAAAAACAGTTAAGATACTGATGAACTACCAAATGTCCGAAGTTTTAACGCCAAATTATTTTGCCTATGGACCCCCAAGAGTACATTTTTGAATTTGAGAGAAGATTTTGTAAAAAATAACTGAAATACTGATGAGCCATCAAATAATCAACTTTTTAACATAATACTATTTTAACCATGGACCTCCAAGAGCACATTTGTGAATACTAGAGAAGTTTTCGTGATCAAGCAATTGAAATACTGATGAACTACTAAATGTTCAACGTTTTGGGTCAAAGTTATTTTGATCATGATTCTCCATTTGCGAATTCTGGATGCACCAACAAATATCCAACTTTTTAATATAATACTATCTTGTCAAGGATTTTCCAGTCAAGAAGAGAATATTTCGTGGCAAACATTTAAGATACTGATGAACTATCAAATGTCCAAAGTTTTAGCGTTAAATTATTTTGCCTATGGACCTCCAAGAGTCCATTTTTGAATTTTAGAGAAGATTTTGTGAAAAAATATCTGAAATACTGATGAGCTATCAAATAATCAACTTTTTAACATAATATTATTTTAACCGTGGACCTCCAAGAGCACATTTGTAAATACTAGAGAAGTTTTCGTGATCCAACAATTGAAATACTGATGAACTACTAAATGTCCAACTTTTTTGGGTCAAAATTATTTAAATTATGATTCTGCATTTGCGAATATTTTGGATATTTGGTGGAAAAGCAATTGGTAGATACACCACCAATTATTAAAGTTTTTAAGACAACACTTTTTTGCCTAGGATTTTTCAGTCACCACGAAAGAAATATTTCGTAAACAAACAACTGCCAGAAGCACCACAAAGTAGCAAATTTTTTACCACAACATAATTTTGTGTAGAATGTTCTAATCTCCAAGAGAGAATATATTGTGGCAAAACAATTGAGATACTGTGCAAGAAGAATGCAACCTAGACTACAAATTCATGCAGCCCTCTCCAGGCGTGTAGTGAATCATAGGTAGCTGAATCACCAACAGTTGAAACACTGCCACCTAGCGCAGCGGTTGCTCTCTAGGAGAGTTCCCAGAAGACAAGGATTCTATAATGCACAGACCAATAGGTTTGAACATTTATTAGATTCGAAGTTTGGAAACCAAATACCGGTTTCGATCTTGTTAGATCTCGTCAGTTTGATATATCCAACTCAAATGCTAATAAATGTTCCGACAAGTAAGTACTAAAACATTCACAGGCGTCAAACGAGTGACTCTTTAGTACTACCACCTATTGGTCCATAGAGAAACTATAGCCATCGCCAACAATGTCGTATGCAAGAAGAATGCAACCTAGACTACAAATTCATGCAGCCCTCCAGGCGTGTATAGTGAATCATAGATAGCTGAACTACCAACAATTGAAACACTGCCACCTAGTGAAGCGGTTGCTCTCTAGGAGAGTTCCCAGAAGACAAGGATTCTATAACGCACAGACCAATAGGTTTGAACATTTATTAGATTTGAAGTTTGGAAACCAAATACCGGTTTCGATCTTGTTTTTGTATTTTGTATTGTATTGTATTTTGTATTTGGTTCGAAACCGGTATTTGGTTTTCAAACTTCGAATCTAATAAATGTTCAAACCTATTGGTCTGTGCATTATAGAATTGAGATACTGATAAACTATTAAATGTCCATAGTTTTAGCTCCAAATTATTTTGCCTGTGGCCCTCCAAGGGTCCATTTATGAATTTCAGTGAAGATTACGTGAAAAATAACTCAAACACTGATAAACTACCAAATACTCAATTTTTTTAAATAATATCATTTTGCCTGTGGACCTCCAAGACCACATTTGTGAATTTTAGAGAATTTTTCAACAAACAATTAAAATACTGATCAAGTATTAAATGCCCAACTTAAATTATTTTGTTTAGGATCCTCCATGAGAAAACCATGCCTATGATTCTTCAAGAAGAGTGATAAAACAAATGAAATACTGATGAACCACCAAGTGAGCAACTTTTTATTGTGATTGTGGACCTTCAATAGCACATTTGTGAGTATTAGAGAAGTTTTCGTGATCAAATAATTGAAATACTCATAAACTACTAAATGCTCTATGTTTTAACTCAAAATCGTGATTCTCCATTTGCGAATTTTAGGCATTTGATGGGAAAACAATTGCTGCACCACCAAATATCCAACTTTTTAACACAATACTGTTTTGCCTAGGGTTTTCTAGTCACCAAGAAGAGACTATTTAGTGGCAAAACAATTAAGATACTGATGGACCACCAAATGTGTAAAGTTTTAGCTCCAAATTGATCGGTGTCCACCATGGGAACACTTGCAAATTTTAGGAATTTCTTCGGAAAACAATTGCCAAAGGTACCACTAAATAGCAAACTTTTTGACATATAGTGGTTTTGCCTATGATTTTCCAGCCTCCATAAGAAGAATGTTTCGTGGCAAAACGATGAACTACCAAATGACCAAGATTTTAGCTCCAAATTATTTTGTATATGGTCCACCAAGGGTACATTTTTAAATTTCAAAGAAAATTACGTGGCAAAATAACTCAAACACTCTTGAACCACCAAATACTCACTTTTTTGCATAATACTATTGTGATTGTGGACCTCCAATAGCACATTTGTGAATATTAGGGAAGTTTTCGTGATCAAATAATTGAAATATTCATGAACTTCTAAATGCTCAATGTTTTAAATCAAAATCGTGATTCTCCATTTGCGAATTTTTGATGGAAAAACAATTGCTGCACCACCAAATATCCAACTTTTTAACACAACACTATTTTGCCTAGGGTTTTCTAGTCACCAAGAAGAGACTATTTAGTGGCAAAACAATAACGATACTGATGAACTATCAAATGTGTAAAGTTTTAGCTTCAAATTATTTTGATCGGGGTCCACCATGGGAACACTTGCGAATTTTAGAAATTTCTTTGGAAAACAATTGTCAAAGGTACCACCAAATAGCAAACTTTTTGACATATAGTGGTTTTGCCTATGATTTTCCAGCCTCCATAAAGATAATGTTTCGTGGCAAAACAATTAAAATACTGATGAACTACCAAACGACCAAGAACTTAAGCTCCAAATTATTTTGCATATGGTTCACCAAGGGTACATTTTTGAACTTCAGAGAAGATTACGTGGCAAAATAACTCAAACATTCTTGAACCACCAAATACTCACTTTTTTTGCATAATATTATTGTGATTGTGGACCTCCAATAGCACATTTGTGAATATTAGAGAAGTTTTCGTGATCAAATAATTGAAATATTCATGAACTTCTAAATGCTCAATGTTTTGACTCAAAATCGTGATTCTCCATTTGCAAATTTTAGATATTTGATGGGAAAACAATTGCTGCACCATCAAATATCCAACTTTTTAACACAACACTGTTTTGCCTAGGGTTTTCTAGTCACCAAGAAAAAACTATTTCCTGGCAAAACAATGAAGATACTAATAAATTACCAAATGTCCAAAGTTTAAGCTTCAAATTATTTTGATCGGAGTCCACCATGAGGACGGTTGCGATTTTCAGGGATTTCTTGAAAAAACAATTGCCAAAGGCACCACCAAATAGCAAACTTTTTAACATAACGTGATTTTGCCTATGATTTTCCAGCCTCCATGAAGAGAATGTTTCATAGCAAAACGATTAAAATACTGATGAACTATCAAATGACCAAAATATTAGCTCCAAATTATTTTGCCTATGGTCCACCAAGGGTACATTTTTGAATTTTAGAGAAGATTACGTGGCAAAATAACTCAAACACTCTTGAACCACCAAATACTCACTTTTTTTGCATAATATTATTGTGATTGTGGACCTCCAATAGCACATTTGTGAATATTAGAGAAGTCTTCGTGATCAACTAATTGAAGTACTGATGAACTACTAAATGCTCAGTGTTTTAGCTTAAAATTGATCATGATTCTCCATTTGCGAATTTTAGATATTTGATGGGAAAACAATTTCTGCACCACCAAATATCCAACTTTTTAACACAACACTGTTTTTTGCCTAGGGTTTTCTAGTCACCAAGAAAAAAACTATTTCCTGGCAAAGCAATGAAGATACTGATGAATTACCAAATGTCCAAAGTTTAAGCTTCAAATTATTTTGATCGGAGTCCACCATGAGGACAGTTGCGATTTTCAGGGATTTCTTGAAAAAACAATTGCCAAAGGCACCACCAAATAGCAAACTTTTTAACATAACGTGATTTTGCCTATGATTTTCCAGCCTCCATAAAGAGAATGTTTCATAGCAAAACGATTAAAATACTGATGAACTATCAAATGACCAAAATATTAGCTCCAAATTATTTTGCCTATGGTCCACCAAGGGTACATTTTTGAATTTCAGAGAAGATTACGTGGCAAAATAACTCAAACACTCCTGAACCACCAAATACTCACTTTTTTTGCATAATATTATTGTGATTGTGGACCTCCAATAGCACATTTGTGAATATTAGAGAAGTCTTCGTGATCAACTAATTGAAGTACTGATGAACTACTAAATGCTCAGTGTTTTAGCTCAAAATTGATCAAGATTCTCCATTTGCGAATTTTAGATATTTGATGGGAAAACAATTGCTGCACCACCAAATATACAACTTTTTAACACAACACTGTTTTGCCTAGGGTTTTCTAGTCACCAAGAAAAAAACTATTTCCTGGCAAAACAATGAAGATACTGATGAATTACCAAATGTCCAAAGTTTAAGCTTCAAATTATTTTGATCGGAGTCCACCATGAGGACGGTTGCGATTTTCAGGGATTTCTTGGAAAAACAATTGCCAAAGGCACCACCAAATAGCAAACTTTTTAACATAACGTGATTTTGCCTATGATTTTTCAGCCTCCATAAAGAGAATGTTTCATAGCAAAACGATTAAAATACTGATGAACTATCAAATGACCAAAATATTACCTCCAAATTATTTTGCCTATGGTCCACCAAGGGTACATTTCTGCATTTTAGAGAATTTTGCGGGAAAATAATTGCAATAGTAATGAATCACCGAATACCCAACTTTTTAGTATAAAACTGTTATGTCTTTGATGGTCCAAGAGGCATTTGTAAATTTAAAAGAATTTTTCATGACAAAAAATTGAAAATTTGAAATTCAAATCTTGTCCCCTGAAACCAAGAAAGATTAAAAAACACAACAAATGTTGCTCTAACGCGTTTCGATTGCCAAGCTATCATCCTCAGAGAGATACGCGAGTATCTCTCTGAAGATGATGAACCAATCCGTTCCACACAAAAAAATTGAAATATACCATTTTTTAACTTTTTTAAGTTTGACTTAAATTTCAACTTTTGAACGTTTTAGTTTAGTAGTAATTTTAGTTTGTTTTTGCAATTTCAAATTTCATTTGGAAAATTTATTAAAAATTCCAAAATTCCAAGTTTAAACGTTCTATATTTTCTCACTAAAATTCTACCTTACACTCGAAACTCGTCTTTTTCAAGTTTTACTCTATAGACTTTCGCTTTAAGTTTTTGATTTTTTTTTTCGCAAAAGTTCGAACTTTTACTATCGATTTTCTTATTAAATTGTTAACTTCAATTTAAAATTCATATCTTTGGATCAATTTTTTGTCCATCATTTCGACTTTAAAATTAAAATGTCCATAAAATCTAAAGTTTGGGATCTAAAGCATGATTTCGATCTTCTTAAATCTTGTTAGTACCATATACCCAACCCTGATCCACCAGCAAGTGTGGTAGTCACTTGTACCTTATTTTGCGCAACCACCATCTATCGGAACGTGCCAAAACTGGGCCAAAAACACGGAAATGGCATTCGACTTCAGTGAGCTCTACATAGAGTTCTTATAGAGTTCACTGTTCGACCTAAAGTGTCCTTTATGCACGTTAAGGGGCCTAGTAGCAAGACCACCAATAGTTGACCTGCTTGAACTTGGCAGCAGAACGATTACTCTGACAAAGCCAGAGAGCTTAAATACTAATAAAATTAAAAAAACTTCGCAGTCGACTTTTTTTTAATAAATGTAAATTATTGAATTTCTAAAAAAAATAGAATTAAAAAAATGTGCATGCTTCCTAAGCTAAGAAGGCAATAAAATATCTTACTAGGTCAAGTAAACGTCGAGGTATTATTTGATTATAAAATTCGTCCCAGGCGGAGTAAAACATTACTTTTTATTTGGGAAGAAAAATGCGTCATATTAAGGGATGAAGCACCTTGCAAGAGGGTAAAAGTATAATCATGTCAAGGGAACAAAGACAAAAAGAGAAAACGTTGACGGGAATTCTGGAATGAAAAAGCTGTTGCACCTGCTTCACGTATCGTTTATGTTGTCTCTCTATTAAATCGGCCAAGAGGGGTTGTTTTCAAGGGGCTGCTAATGGAATATCCAATGACTCGCTTAATTAAGGTTGCGCGATGAGTAATTGGGGAAAGTTTGAGGTCACGTTTTAAAACATCGTGAATTTGTCGACTTTTTATAAACCAACAATTTACTTTTTTAATATTCGCTGTGCAGATTTACCAACATAGCATGCATGTATGAAAATTGGTATTAATTTTGAAAGTCGATTATCGATTGCTTCTATAGATTTAAACATATTATTAGGCAACAATATACAAATCTTGTCCTCTGAAACCAAGAAAGAATAAAAAACACAATAGTTGTGTTTTTTAATCTTTCTTAATATATCAATTTTTGAAGATGAGCAAGAACCAGTCCGTTCCACCGAAAAAAAAGTAAGGCAACAAGATTTGAAGAGTTGACTTTACTCTGAATATTAAATCAATCACTACACTACTATCGATTTACCAAATGTGAGAAACTTACCATTTTTTAATTTGCAGTTCGCAACTAGTTCGTTCATAAGTTCCTTGTTCTTCTGAAAACCACAAAAACACCACATTATCCTTAGCCTGATCGCCTCATTGCTTACAGCAACAGAACAGCGTACTTCGTCAGCCAAATATTCTATTGGGTCAACTAGTCTCTGGGGTCAACTAATTATAAAGTAAAAAGAGCAGAGACATTTTTGCTTCTTCCTGTTGGCGAATCGTAAATGGATGCAACATTTGCAACAGACATGTTTCGCCTGTCTTTCACAACTCGCAACGTTAGACAATGTTTATTTTGAAATGTACGAACACATAAATAATGTTATCTAATTTGAATAAACACATCCAAGTACTGGAGATAAAACGGATACCTAATCTAAATTTATCACAAAATCTTTAATCAAAGCGTAACGTTTCAGGTTCCGAATGTTTATCTCTTTTTGTAATCTCTGATTTTTGGAGCTAAACATTTACATAATTAATTGAAGTTTATCGGCCGCCCTTCACCGTTGGGATCTCGCCTATTATGCACCCTCATATTCGTGAACTTAAAAGCAGCAATAACAATAACCCAAATTTCCTATCGAACACGCTAATTACAAACTGAAACGAAAATCACCTCCCAAATTATCCTGAAATCATGCTGTTCGACCCTTAGGAGCTCGCAAGTGGTCTGCGTGAGCACGGTGCTTTCTCTGGGCAGATCCTGTAGGATGGATTCGCCGAATGTGGCTCCCACACCCAAATTACAAAGCGTCACAGGAATCTGAAACAAACAGGAATGTTCAGCAATCGAACGATAGTTAGTCGCTTCATATTGCAATTAGGCGATAATTACGCGAGATGGGAACCGCCATTAGTTCGATTAAATAAGAAATAAAAGCGAACACCTCGAAAGCGTGTTAATTAATTGGATTTGTGCAAGTCTATACAGGTGATATTCCCTGGTGGATTTAGGGTAAATACGTCGCCATTTGGGTAAGTAGCATTAGTGAGTTTGTCGTTAAATTGGAATAATGATAGCGGTTAGCGTAATCTATATGTGTAATAATAATTACTCTACTCGTACGGCGATACGGTTAACAGTAAAATAGCACAAACGTAAAAATAAAATTGCAGTTTATTTCACAATGGCTATGAGCTTCGTTTATGTTATTTTGGGTTATTTAATTTTACAAGTAAGTGGAAAAATATTTTAATGTACCAATGGGCAATTTTTCGACCAACTGCAAACGATCAACCTTGATTTTTTTTATTGAGGAATGATGAAGCAGATTTTCCTTAGTCATCTAAATGAGACAACATTTTCTACCTTTCTAACTTATTATGAGCTATAAACTAGGAATTTTTATGCACATTTATTGAAAGCTATGTTGCATTCTTGGTAAACACCTCACTTGTTAAAATATACTTTTTCAAAACTTTATTCAAAATTTCGTCTTTTAAAAATTTCGACATATTTTACTTTTCGAGAATCTCAGATTTCTTTGAAAATTTGACAATAACAATTTTTAATAATGTCTGGCTTTTGAAAGAGTTGTGTTTTGTTACAAAATTTCGATTTTTTTTATATTTACCTTTTTTTGCAAAATTTCGACTTCTTGTTAAAATTTGGGCCCTCTATAAAAACTTTCGACATATTTCAAAATTTTTAGCTTTTGAGAATCTCAGATTTTTTTTAAATTTGGAAATACATATTTTTGATAAGGTCTGGTTTTTGAAAGGGTTGCATTTTTTACAAAAGAGTTTAGCAGGATAAGTATGGCGAAGTGGCCCCCAAATAGGAACCTATGGTAATATTTTCGGAAATTATCACCTCAACAAATGAACAAAATTCATGTGTTTTTGGGCTCGATATTTTAAGATTCAATACGAGATATTACAAAAATTGTCAAGAAGATTTTTTAAATTTGTTACACCTTTTGAACTAAATAAGTTAAAAAAATGAAACTAATGGCATATTATAGTTAATATTCTGGAGTATATTATGTATTTTTTTCACATTTTTTTAATCATTTCTAGCCTCTCCAAAAATTATTAAAAAAATATATATTTTTTAATAGTTTTATCCAAGATACAGTCACGAAATTAAAATATGTTATAGTACCCATCAAGTACTATAACACATAAAAAATTCACCGAATAAAAATTGGTGCAACACTTAAAAAAAAATTAAGTTAAAATTTTCGCCCTTCAGAATATAACAAATTTTTGTTATTTTTTAAGCAAAATTGTTTTTTTTGTGCAATTCGTATTTTAACGTAGTGTGATATAGTTAAATAAAATTCAGAATGCATGGTACTTTTTATATTTTATTATTTTTGTTAAACCAAACGCGATACGCGTTCCAAAAATTTCGGCAAACGATAAGCTTTATCTGCCGAAAACTTCTAGAACCCGAACCAGAGACCTACATAAAGGGGGTCCGGTTTGCTTTCCCTCAGTCACTTAGTTAGTCAGTGTAGTTAATTAGTGAGTTAGTAGTTAAAAGTCAATAAGTGAGTTAACTATTTAGTTGTAGTATTCCGAGTTTAGTTTGGAAATAAAGTGTTTTACAATTCACGTGTTAATAATCATTTGAACGGATAAGCACGCAACATCTGGTATCAAAAGCGGAATTATTCGTGGATTGTGCTTTATTACTGAAAAAAAAATTCTTGCCAGGTGCCGCAGTTGACTTTATCTCGGACGTTATAAACTGTTAAGTAGTTATATTCGGGGGCCGTCAAGAAAAAATCTTTAACATTCTAAAACGCTTTATGGAAACGAAAATAAAATCGGCCAAAATGAAACAACAATTGCAAGTGCTATTAGCAATGTTTAAAGACCAGGCAAAAGAAAGACGACAAGAAAAAGAACAGGGGAAAGAACAAAGACGATAAGAAACAGAAGAGGATGAAGAACGAAGAGGACAAGATGAAGAACGAAAACGACAAGAAAAAGAAAAGGAGAAAGAACAAAGATGACAAGAAAAAGAACAGGATGAAGAACGAAAACGACAAAATGAAGAACAAAGACGACAAGAAAAAAAACAGGAGGAAGAACGAAGACGCCAAGAAAAAGAACGAAGACGACAAGAAAAAAAAGCTGAAAAAAAAAGAGAAATGCAGACAAATAAGAATTGCATAGTCTGTTAGCAAATATAACTGAAAAAATGGGAGTCGACGTTGCAAAAATGAAAGAAGTAGTGAAAGAACAAAGTACAGGAATGAAAGAAGAAATGCAAGAAGAAATTGGCAAAGTCAGGGAAGAAATTGGAAAAGTAAAAGAAAAATTCAACAGCAAGCTTCTTAATTTGGAAAATGCAACACAGAAGAAGATCAGCAATATCGAAAATAACATGAAAAAGTTGCTAAGTGGACAATTCACCCAACATGAATCTGAAAGTGTACCCGCTATTTATTCTTAAAAGGTAAAACCGCCGACCTATGATGGGAAAACATCCTTCCAGACCTACAGAAAACAGTTCGAAGCTGTTGCTAAGGCCAATCAGTGGACGGAGGAAGCAAAGACAACCTCATTAGTGGTATCCCTACGCGAAGATGCTCTGGAATTACTCCGAACTCTATCGGATCAAGAACAAGCCAATTATGAAGATCTAGTTAGGGCTTTAGAGCTGAGATTTGGGGACCAACATTTGCAGCAAGTTGTCCAGTCGCAGCTGCTAGTAAGAAGACAGAAAAGTGGAGAAACGATGCAAGAATTCCAGGCTGCTGTTAGAAGATTGGCGTATATTGCCTATCCAACAGCACCAACCGACTTTCTGGAACTCCACGCAGTTAGAATCTTCACAGAAGGAATAAGAGACCCGGAAGTTCAGAGAGTGATACGCCCGTCAAACATCCGAACATCAAGGGAGGCACTTATTAGAGCTTTGGAGGTCGAAACTGCTTACAAAGTTTCAGACCCAGGGGCGGCACGCAGAATAAGGAAGGCCGACATCGAAGGGGCCGCGAATGACTCTGATCTCGCGAACGTGAGCGCTAACATAAAGAAAATGAGCGCGAACATGAGCCCTAACATAAAGGAAATGAACGTGAACCTAAGTGCTAACATGAAGGAAACGAAGGAAATGAAAGTGAGTATCCAAGAACTGATGGGAGTTCTTAAAGGCAAATCCATTAGAAACACATGTTATAACTGTGGCAAACCGGGGCACTTCCAGAAGGACTGCAGGTCAGCCCCGAGAAGTCGACAAGCCCCACAGCAGGAAAAATAACATCAGCCAGTGGAAAGAGGCACTCACTGGCTGGTGTCGAGCAACGAGCCCCCAAAACTCTTTCCATCAAACAAATAAAAAGGACCATGGGAAGTTTAGTAGTGGCAGCCAGCGTAGATAGAAGGAATGTACAGGCAACAGTCGACACAGGCGCCATGGTTACTTTAGCACGAAGGAACGTTCTACCATCACAACCGAAGGTACTGTCGCAAAGAATGGTACCCAGAACAGTTACAAGAGATACTGCGCCAATTATAGGAGAGGCAGACGTCATGATTGGTCTGGGAAAACTGAGGATTTTGCATCGGGTGTTGGTGGCAGATATCGAAGACGAACTGATTCTGAGGATGGACGTAGTTAGGCAACATGGCTTTACTTTCGACTCAGCGCAAAGCATTTTAAATATTGGAAATGAAAAGCTTGTCCTGACTACACCAAAGGACACTCCAAAGGAGGTAAGGCTGTTTGCCTGCGAAACAGCTGTGGTGCAGGGAAGCAGCGAAAAGACGGTTATGGCTGTGATGGAAGGAGATTTGGGCTGCTGCGTTGGATTAGTGGAACCAACTTATGACATTTCCAAGAATTTACTAGTGGCGAGATCCGTGGTTAGAACATCTCAGAAAGTACCTGTGAGAGCTGCCAACGTGTATCCAATAGCACGCTCAATCAAGAAGGGTAGTACTCTGGCAGTCTGTACCCTGGTAGCTTCAATAAGCTTCTTGGGTGACAATTGTGCGCCAGTGCAGAAAGCGAAGATTGGGCAAGTCAATTTGGAAGTGGACTTGAAGCACTTGTCCAAGGAAGAAACAGTTCTGGCAAGATCATTTCTCAAGAAAAACCACGGCGCTTTTACCGATGGAGACCAAAATCTATTAAGGACGGAAGTAGTGCGACACAAAATCAACACCGGCGATGCAACACATATTCGTCAACATCCTAGAAGATTACCGGTGGCCAAGCAAGATGAAGTCGCAGGACTGGTTAAGAAGATGATGAAGGATGGAGTCATCAAGGAGTCCAATAGTCCATGGTCTTCCCCTGTAGTCTTGGTTGCAAAGAAAGGCGGGTCAACAAGATTCTGTGTCGACTACCGGAAATTAAACGACGTCACTAAGAAGGACAGCTTCCCCTTGCCAAGAATTGATGACACCCTGACAACCTTGTCTGAGTCCACCTGGTTTTCAACTTTGGATTTGAAAAGTGGATATTCGCAAGTAAGCATAGACCCCGACGACAAAGAGAAGACGGCCTCTTCATATGGGAGTGGATTATATCAGTTCACGGTTATGCCTTTTGGACTATGCAACGCACCGGCTACTTTCGAACGTCTAATGGAACTGGTACTTCGAAGACTCACTTGGAAAACCTGCCTGGTTTACTTAGATGACGTAATGGTGATGGGCAAAAGCTTTAAAGAACATATAAAAAATCTTCAAGAAGTCTTCGACAGATTAAAGCAAGCTAACTTAAAGCTAAAACCAAAGAAGTGCTCTTTGTTCCAAAGGAAAGTAGAATTCCTGGGCCACATTGTATCAGCCGCAGGAGTAGAAACAAATATCAGCAAGACTCAAGTAATCCGTGACTGGCCAATACCCAAAGATAAACATGAACTGAGAAGTTTCCTGGGGTTATACACTTATTGTAGAAGATTTGTGAAAGGGTTTGCAAACATCGCTGCGCCGTTGCACCGACTAACGAAAGGAAGAACGCCATACGTCTGGACTCCCGATTGTGAGACCGCTTTCCGAAAACTGAAGTTCGCCTTGTGTACAAGCCCTATCTTGACGTATCCTCAGCAGAATGGGAAGTTCGTGTTAGACAC
This sequence comes from Dastarcus helophoroides, assembly GCA_028583605.1. Lineage (NCBI taxonomy): Eukaryota > Metazoa > Arthropoda > Insecta > Coleoptera > Bothrideridae > Dastarcus > Dastarcus helophoroides. Next base: position 30,160,991 of record CM053332.1, read on the forward strand.
TGATGCCAGCAACGTCGGCATTGGGGCTGTGCTGTCCCAAGTTCAAGGCGGTGAAGAAAGAATCATCGAATATTACAGCAAGATCCTGACGAAGCCAGAGAGGAACTATTGCACCACCAGGAAGGAACTTCTTGCGATAGTGAAGGCTGTGGAACACTTTCACAAGTACTTGTATGGGCAAGAATTCCTCATCAGGACACATCATTCGGTACTTTCTTGGTTACTCCGAATGAAGAACGCGGAGGCTAGATGGTTAGAAAGGCTTCAGCAGTATCACTTTAAGGTGCATCATCGACCGGGACGACAGCATAACAACGCTGACGCTTCGTCCAGAAGACCTTGTGGGGATTGCAAACATTGCAAACGAGTTGAGGACCATGAGGACATGGTGAATATAAGGGTAACGTCTGTTCAGCAAGAAGACGAATGGACTGTTGAAGGTCTTCGGGAGCTACAGAAGAGCGACGCTGATATCGGACCCATATTGGAATGGAAAGAAGCTGGAGATAGACCTGAATGGCAAGAGGTTTCCGACAGAAGTCCAGCTCTTAAAAATTTGTGGGCCCAATGGAAATCCTTCCATGTCGAGGACGGGGTACTGAAGAGAGCATGGGAAAGCGCGGATGGAAAGCGTGTCAACTTGCAGTTGGTGGTGCCTCAGGAGAAGATTCCACAGGTCTTGTGGAAGGTGCACAATGGGACCTCTGGTGGACACCTAGGGATGAACAAGACCCTGGAGAAGGTTCGAAAACGGTTCTATTGGGTTAACTGCAGGGAGGACGTCGAGCGGTGGTGTCGGAAATGTGTCACCTGTGCTGCATCCAAGGGTCCTCGTACGAGAACCAA